>CM039733.1:10150255-10182308 GCA_022539455.1 Dendrobium nobile | reverse complement strand
TTAAACACCAGTTGCAAGTTTGATAAGGCGTGCTTTGGGGTAGAGATTGCTACAGTATCTGTTTGCGATCGCAGGGAAAATAATTAAATTGGCGTTGATCGATCTGAAGCTGTAATTTTGGCAATTTTGGTTGGTTTGTATTTTTTTTTTTCATGAATTTTGTGTTTTCAACTGACCAATTGCTCGATTTCAAAGAGGTATTGGAACATTGTTTAATTCCACATCTTCAGCTGATGTAATTCGTTCTTTAGCTGGAGAATACGAGACTTGTTGGTAGCTTGAAGGCATTGTTTCAGGGAGAGCCAAATTTCAGTGCACGACTCCAGATTTAGGACATATGGGAGTAGAGAGTGAGGAACAGTGGAAAATAGAGTTGCAGCAATATTTTGATCGATAAGCTACCAGGTTTGATAGGCTATATTGATCTCAATGGAGTTATCAGGAAGAGGAAACTGTTTGGGAGGTTTGGGAATGGAGCCATCAAGATATCTGGTAAACCCATTTGCTCCAAGTAGCTTGTAGACCTGTGATCGCCATACTGGGTAGTTTGTAGTGGTCAGCTGCACATTGAGAACATATTTGATGTTGGACATCAGAAACTTGAGTTGTGAAGGTATATAAATGTCTGTCGAGGGTAGGGACGGTTGAATGATAGCCTCAGATGATGCTTCTGTGCTTTCCATGGGAACAGAGACAAAGGATAAAAGGTAAAAAAATTCAGAACCTGAATTGCTCTGATACAATGAAGAAACCTTAAACATGTAAAAATATTAAGAGAAGAAGAAGCAATAGTGATGCAAATATTTTTACTATACCCTGCTCTGTTTAATACATCACATAAGGTATAAGTAAAAATGTAAAGGGAACAAGTGGTTAAGAATGGACGGTGCAGATCATATGCGCAGATATCCATTGGACCGGAGTGCAGGAATTGCAGAGGTTTTTGTATAGCAGCGTATAGTGGAGCAGGACCACTTATCACTATTATACCAAATGGTGGTAAAGAATATATCTGTCAACAAGTAGAACACAATTTTTTCCTTTTGGGGGAGGCTAGACAAAAAACAAAACAGTTTTCTTTTCTAAATTGACTACACTGTTTTGTGTAATTCTGCATGTAGAGGATCACGCCCTAGCTTTTGGCCCTGCTGATGGCCTTTAAACTAGAACACGGAATATAGGCTCTAGATAGTGCTGGTAGCCCGGATTGAAATGGCTAGCAGCGGTGTTTTGTTTTGTACATCAAGACAATTGGCTGAAAGAAAATGAAGCAGCTTTGGGTATGATGATGGTTTAATCCCTGATTTCGCTACACTCCCTTTTCTTCCTCTCCTATGAAGATTTAGGGGAAATCCATCCTAAGGAAAAGGAATTCCCTCTCCTCTCTCAGGTCTAACTTGAAAATGACTAAACAAAGCCCCTCTCTCAAGAGAGAAAGAGGGCAACAAATTAGTACTTTACCCTTAATAAGAAAAAAAAGAAAATAAGGATATAAAACAAAATAAAAAAATAAAAGGAAAAGAAAACATCTAACAACTAAGAAGGTTTAAAAGCTAACTAGCATAAAGGCTTGTGAGCTGAGCTCAGCCTAGGCTATTCTTGCATGGAGAGATGAGAGAAGAGAGAAAGATGTGGTTGCGAGAGAGAGACTGTATGTGCGCGCTAATAGTGGCCGAAGAATGCAAAGGGAGCGAGATAGTTGTGTCCGAAATGAGGGGACTTAAGCTATGGTATTGCCAGCATTGTAGCTTGGATACTATAGTAATTCGAAATTATGTTTTTTTGGTAAGTGTTTTATTTGATTTAGAATTTTGATGGATGGATGGATGGAACTAAGCAAAGGAATTAGTGCACCCTTAGCTTTAGATTTGTATGGAAAATTCTCTTCGAAATTTACTTTTAACCAATGCTTTAAAAACCGGACTGGACCGGCCGGTCCGACCGTGAACCGGTCTGAAAGCCGGTTCGGCTCAACCTGAGAACCGGCCTAGCATCAAACCGGCCGGTTTGGGCAAGAACCGCCGGTGAACCGGTTCCGATTTCTTAAAACCAGTCGGTTCAAAGTTTTTTAATATAAATAATTATATAAATTATTTAATGTTAAATAAATATTAATCTTAATCAATTAATATAAAACTTTCAAATTTATATTAAGTACATGATTAAATATTAAGTTGAACAACCTCATGTCTTCATTTCTCCAAATGAGCTCTTGGCATGAGAGAAAGTAAAAAGTTATATAAACTATGCAAAGCAAAGCTTTCCAAGCAATGTGGGACTAAACCATACAAAGCAAAGACCCATCTTTAGTTTCATAGTTTTATGCTTTGTATAGTTTTGTATTTTTTTTTTAAACAATTTTTTAAATTTGATTTTATAATATGAATAATATTAATTTTTTTAGTTGATAATATTTATTTTCTTAGTTCATAATATTTAATTTTTTTATATTTTTCATTATATATATTATAAAGTTTATGTGAATTCATTTTTGTTTGTCAAACCACTCGAGTAAAAAATATATCATATAAATTATAATAGAAATAATTATTTTTTATAGTTGAATAATATTTTTAAAGTTTTTTACATATTTAGATATCATACTTGAAGGAGCATCTTGATCTATTTTAGGTTCTTTGTTTCCTGCATAAGGATAAGCACATGTATAAGCTTGAGCAAAGTCAATTAGTTGGTTTGTAAGGTATACTTGGATAAATCTCCAAAGCACGAACAATGTGCAGCACATTATGGAAGCATAATAAATTAAAATATTAAATCCTCTATTCGCAACTATCTTCCACTGTACCTTCCTTCCATGTAGTCTTAAATCATAAATTTTTACATGCTTAATTATTACGAAATGCTATTATATTTGATTCATATATGGAACTTGTTTGATCTTACAGATCTGTTATATTTTTGGAGCGAAAATAGATGTGATTCTGCTTTTAGAAACTATTGGGTTTAGTATTATCTATGGTAATATAGTTTATATCCTTTAGATTTAAATGTTTGAATTTATTTGACTAACATTTCTCTATTAGATAAGTAAAAGTATTATAGTTTTCTTCAATTTTTGCTATATATTTATAAATAGTTGTGTCATTATTATAATATTTAAATATAATAAATATTTATTACGTCATCCGGTTCGACCCCGGTTCGACCCCGTTCGGACCATCAAACCTCTAACCCCTCCTTCCGGTTCATTGACCGGTCCGGTTTTAAAAGCCTTAACAACTCATTTTTATTTTTATATATCCGAATGGTTTATTTTAAATATTTTTAGGATATTTTTATAATAGAAATTTTTTAATCAATTAATTTTTCTGATTGTATATATTTTATTTTCTCCCTTTTAATGTAAGAATAATTCTTTAATTTTTTTGATTTATTTTTTTAAAATAATTTTATTTTGATTTTATATGATTTCTATTTTGATTATATATCCATGCAAATTCTTTCTCCTTGATGTACAACAAATATTGTCCAATTCAAGGGTAGACGGGCTTGATCAAATCATCTTGACAATTTGAGCATGATGGTGCAAACCGTTTTGTGAGACAAAGCCCAATTCAAAAAAATTATGGAGTCAACAATATTATTAACATAATTAATATGAAAAACTGTACTAGCTTGCATACACGTGTTCAATAACATTGTATGGAATTTACAAGCAATAAACTCATGAGTACTTTGCTTCCTATATTAGAGATTGATTTTCTTACTACCAATAATACTATAATAGATTAACCTCATAAAGGATTTCCTATCACCCGTCACCTAGAGACCGTTATCTTTTGTACACAACCTAAGAAAATATTCATTTCCTCAAGTTATAAATTCCATAGCTTTTAACTCAAATATAAATCAAAATAATCTCAAAATGATATTTTACCATGAAAAGATTTTTCCTCAGAGAAGTCTTGAGGCTTACCAATCTCGATCCAAAGCAATTCCTTAAAGAAATTTTGAAAAATCAGATTTCTTTTCACTAATCTAGCTCTCATTTCTTTTCTAGCCTTCCTCCATCCCTCATGTCCGCTCTTTATTGAATTGGCTCTGTTGATGGTTACAAGATAAGAATGAATGTAGAAATACGTAGAGTTTGTGCTTTACATGTGATAATATGGCAGAGTATACTTGCATATAACTTTATATCCATTAAAGCAAACCAACACAACCATTAGATACACAATAAGCGGATGCAAGTTGGTTTAAGTTGAATGAAGAAAATTTGCCATAATATAATAACTTGATGAATGATACATTAAATGTTTGAACAATAATGCTAAATTTAATTAGAAATGTTTTTATAAAATTTATATTTGGTCACAATGATATATATATATATATATATATATATATTATATATATATATATATATATATATATGGATAAAATTTTTTTGATGTTTTTTTTTCATTATTTAACGTATAACTTTTAAAAAGACTCATCACACAATAATCATAATTTCAAAATACAAGAAAACATACTTTTTTCTTTGATTTATATATTAATTTCATGGCCACCATATATTTTGAAAGTTAAAAAAGGCCCTAAAGCCTAAGGATTTCATGTATACTTTCGGGGCATTAACATCAATTATGGAATCATTTATTAGATATCATGATAGGACGGATTTTTATTGGACATCATACTCTTGTCCATAAAGAAATACATTTCGAGCAATACGCTCGAATGAAAGTGATAGGTAATACTTGAAATCAAGTAATTCCTAGCCAAAACTGAAGCGGAACCAGGGAAAAAACTGCTGTCTCCAGCAGTGGACAGCAGTTTTACACAGGAAAACAGTGAGGAAATGCGGGAAAACTGAGATCCAATGCAAGCAAAGGCTAGTATTTTATTAGTAGACGAATAAAATTGCAAAGATACAATTTGTTCTTCGATTCGAGAGGAAGAACGTACTCTCCAAAGTCTCCGGCGAAGCCAAGAGCCCAAAACAAAACCTAGATCTCAAAGAGAAAACTCAAATTCAAGATAAGGAGCCAATCCCCCCAAAACTCCTAATTATACAAAATAATCATAAAGGACAATAATGGACTTCCTAAAACAGCCTCCCATTCAAAAATTTTCCCTCCCCCATGCGTTTTAGCCGCTGTTTGGGCCCCCCGACACGCGCTCCGCGTGTTCCGTCTGGTTCCGCCCGACGTTGGTTCGTCGGGTGTAGAACCGGACCGGTCCAGCTGGGACCGGTCCAGGCGTAACATTACTCCCCTCCCAAAAACTCACCTTGTCCTCAAGGTGAAAGGAGGGGAATTGCTCTTTCACTCTTTCAAACGGCTCCCAAGTCGCGTCGAACTCAGGGAGGTCTTTCCATTGAATCAACACTTCCTTGTTGCCTTCTTGATCTGATCTTACCCCCATAAGCTCGAGGGGCTCCAATATCACTTCCCAATCCTCCGTCATTGTTGCTGGTAATGCGGCGCTAATTGCGTGCTCCCCGAGGGCTCTCCTCAGCTGTGACACATGGAACACCGGATGTATAGTAGCATAGGGAGGTAACTTCAGACGATACGCTACTGCTCCCACCCTCCCCAAGATCTCATAAGGGCCAAAGTATCTCGGGGCCAGCTTCTCGTTCCTCCTGCTAGCCACTGATCTCTGTCTGTAGGGTCTTAGCTTTAAAAACACTTTTTCCCCCACTTCATATTGTATGTCTCTTCTATGGGTATCTGCTCGCTTCTTCATTATTTGTTGTGCCCTCTCCAGATGTTTCTTCAACTCTTCCAACACCTGGTCCCTCTCCTCTAAGTACTGTTCGACTGAAGAGACAGGTGTATGTCCCTTCCCATAATGTACTAAGTGTGGGGGGTCTCTTCCATAGAGCACCTTGAAAGGAGTCATCTGGGATGCCGAATGGTAAGAAGTGTTATACCAGTACTCCGCCCATGGCAACCATTTAGCCCATTTCCTGGGTGTTTCAGAGGCAAAACACCTCAAATAAGTCTCCAAACTCCGGTTGACCACTTCTGTTTGTCCATCTGTCTGTGGGTGGTACGCGGTGCTCCTCTTGAGAGTTGTGCCCTGCATTCTGAACAGTTCTCTCCAAAACTGGCTGAGGAACACTTTGTCTCTGTCCGACACAATAGATTCTGGAATCCCGTGTAATCGAACCACTTCCCTGATAAATGCTGCCGCCACTGACACTGCGGTGTAAGGATGTCGTAGGAGGATAAAATGTGCATATTTACTGAGTCGATCCACCACCACAAAGATAACTGTGAACCCTTCTGAACGTGGTAGGCCGTCAATAAAATCCATAGACACTTCCTCCCATACTCTGTTTGGAAGTGCTAATGGTTGGAGCAGTCCCCTGGTGCCATGGCCATGTATTTATTTCTCTGACACACCTCACACCTTGCCACCATCTCCTCAACATCCTTATACATCCCCTTCCAGTAGAGCTCCGATGCCAACCTCCTATATGTCTTATGTACTCCTGAATGACCCCCAACTGCGCTGCCGTGGAATTCCTGCAATATGTGAGGGATGTGTACTGATGTTCGTGGCATCACAAACCTTCCCTGATAGAGTAGCCTCTCTCCCTCCAGATAGTACCCTGACTGATTGCTACTACCCTTCCTCAAGCCTTCTCTGACCTTATTCAATTCTTCATTCTGCATACTCTCTTCTTGGATGGCCCCCCAATCAATCATCAAAGGGACTGAAACTGCCACCTCCTGAAGTTCCCCCACACACCTAGACAAGGCATCAGCTGCCTTATTCTCCACCCCCGGCCGATACTGGATCTCAAAATCATAACCCAACAACTTTGACAGCCACCTCTGATGTTCCTCAGTAACCATCCTTTGCTCCAGCAGGTATTTCAGACTCCTCTGATCGGTACGAACAATGAAATGTCGTCCCAAAAGATAAGGGCGCCATTTCTGAATGGCCAAGACTATGGCCATCAGCTCTCTCTCATACACTGATTTCAATCTAGCCCTAGTCGATAGCACCTGACTGAAATATGCTATAGGCCGGTGATTCTGCATCAATACTGCTCCTAAGCCATACCCTGACGCATCAGTCTCTACCACGAATACCTGGCTGAAATCTGGGAGTGCTAGAACTGGTACAGTGGTCATGGCTTTCTTTAACCTTTCGAAGGCCTGGGTCGCTGCATCACCCCAGGAGAAGTTGTCTTTCTTTAACTGCTCCGTCAATGGCCAGGCGATGGAACTGTACCCCTTCACAAACCTCCTATAATATCCCGTCAGTCCCAAGAAACCTCTCAACCCCTGATGTTCTTGGGTATGGGCCATTTCTGCATTGCTTCAATTTTGGATTGGTCAGCTGCAACTCCCTCTTGAGACACTATATGTCCCAAATATTCTACCTTTGATTGGGCAAAACTGCATTTTTTTAAATTAGCTCTCAGCTGATGTGCCTGTAGGATCCCCAAAACCTCCTTTAGATGCTCTAAATGTTCCTCCTCGGTCTGGCTGTACACCAAAATATCATCAAAGAAGACTAGCACAAACTTCCTCAAGTGTTGCCTGAACACCCTGTTCATCAAGGACTGAAAGGTAGCGGGGGCGTTAGTAAGCCCAAATGGCATCACTAAGAACTCATAGTGCCCCTCGTGTGTTCTGAACGCAGTCTTCTGAATGTCACCTTCCTTCATTCTGATTTGGTGGTAGCCCGACTTAAGGTCCATTTTTGAAAACACCACCGCTCCTTGCAACTCATCTAATAACTCATCAATCACTGGAATGGGGAATTTGTCTGGTACTGTCTCCTTGTTCAGGGCTCTGTAGTCCACGCAAAACCTCCAGCTCCCATCCTTCTTTTTGACCAGTAAAACTGGACTGGAGAAAGGACTCACACTGGGTCTGACGATCCCTGCCTCCAACATCTCCTTGATCAGTTTCTCGATTTCATCTTTCTGAATCTGGGGGTAGCGATATGGTCTAACACTGATTGGTGACACTCCCTCTTTCAGAAGAATGGCGTGCTCTTGCTCTCTAGGGGGTGGCAATCCCTGGGGTGGCTGGAACACCTCCCTGTACTGCTGTATGAGCGGTTGCACCACCTGTGGAATGTCTCCTTCTTCCCCCACACTGACCCTCTCCAAACGTTGAAGCTCCACCAAAAATCCTCCTCCCACCTCCTGTATGGATCTGATCATAGATTTGAGAGATACGACTGCTCTTGTCAGCCCTGCATCCCCCTGGATCACCTTCCTCTGCCCTTCTATCATTAGCTCCATCCTCAGAGCACCCCAGTTGACCTTGGTCTCCCCCAGAGTCTGTAGCCATTTCATCCCTAGGATGACATCTGTACTTCCCAATTCTAAGGGGAGGAAATCCTCCCTGACCTGTAGCCCTTGGATGGTCAGGACCACTCCCCGACAAATTCCTCTCCCCATCTCCACCTTCCCCGTGCCCATCATCACCCCATAGCCTCCTGTGTCGACTAGCTCCATCCCTAACTGATCCACGATCTGAGCAGAAATGAAATTGTGGGTTGCACCACTATCGATCAACACCCACACTTCGCGGTCAGCTATCTCTCCTCTTACTTTCATAGTGTGACTCGGAGTGAATCCCACTACTGAGTTCAGAGAGACTTCTGCCACATCCAAGTGCAGCTTCTCCTCTCCTTCTGACCCGCTCCCACCTCCCTCTTCGTCTTCCTCGTCTTCACACACGAGGAGAACCTGAAGAGTTCTATCCTTGCACCGGTGTCCGGGCATGTACTTTTCATCACATCGAAAACATAACCCCTTTGCCCTCTTCTCCTGCATCTCCTTCTCGGTCAGCCGTTTGAACTGTCCCCCGTTTCCTCCTCCTCCCATTCTCTCCTTTGGTGCCTCCTTCAGACTCCCTGAGGATCCCACCTTTGAAGGCAAGATAGTAGTCGTCATCCTGTGCGATCCCCCTGAGTAGTTGCCTCGAGCTCCTCTTTCTGACTTCTTTTGATCTTCCACCAGTTGTGCAAGCTCCATCGCCTTGCCTAAATTCCTTGGCTCCAGCACTCTGACCGCTGTTCTTATCTCAGGTTTGAGCCCCTTCATGAAATTTCCCTCCAGGGCTGATTCGGAGATATGATCCAAACGGCTCGCTAAGTACTCGAATCTGTCTCGGTAGTCGGCCACGGTCCCCTCCTGAGTCAGGGCAAAGAACTGTTCATAGAAGTCTCCTCCCCCGTCGGCTCGGAAACGCTCTAATAAACAATCCTTGAACTCTCGCCAAGTCCTGATAGGCTCTCTTCTGTCTCTCCACTGATACCATGCCAGCGCCTTCCCTTCCAGACACAAACCTGCTGCCGTTAGTTTTTCGTCATCTGTCAACCCGTTGACAGCGAAATAACGCTCCACCTTGTATATCCAGCCGTGGCCATCTTCACCCTCAAAGATGGGCATCTTCAACTTCCTCACCTTCGGATCCCTTCCGTTACCCCGGAACTCTCCATAACCTCCCATTCCTCGAAGAGGAGGTGCTCCCCAAGTGTCCCGATCCTCCCTCCGACGTTGGTAACTGAAATCTTCGTCATAATCTCCTCTTCCCCTTTCACAATCAGCACCTCGACGCTGAAATTCAGCACATCGACGCTGATATTCTTCTCTCCTTTCTCCAAAATCTGCACTACCTTCATATTCCCCCTCCTGCTTCCAAAATCCACACCTCGACGCTGAAATTCAGCACCTCGACGCTGAAAATCAGCACCTCGACGCTGAAAATCAGCACCTCGACGATCATTCCCCGTGCTTATCTCCTCTCTGGAGAATGGCTCTAGAGGTGGCATGTCGTCGTCACCTTCAAGAATCTCCACCTCCGGATTCCTCCTCCCCCGGATTGGGTTCGGATTTCCTCCTACGCCATGGCCGTCAGTGGTCTCTCTCACTTCCGATGTGTCCGGATGGGTCTTCATCTCCAATAATTTCTTCATCATTTCTTCCATCGCCGCGAACCTCCCTTCCAACCTCTCATTGTTGGTGGAGATCTCCATGAATTTCCCCTCCAAATCTGTCTTCAGTTGACCAAACTCTCCTTCTAAAGCTTCCACCTTCTTCCCGGCCATCTTTCTTTTAACGGATCCACAAAAATCTTTTTCCGGAGACGACGATCTTGCTGAAATTTCAGAATTTCAGCCGCCGGTTGTCCCGAATCGGTGCTCTGATACCAATTTGATAGGTAATACTTGAAATCAAGTAATTCCTAGCCAAAACTGAAGCGGAACCAGGGAAAAAAACTGCTGTCTCCAGCAGTGGACAGCAGTTTTACACAGGAAAACAGTGAGGAAATGCGGGAAAACTGAGATCCAATGCAAGCAAAGGCTAGTATTTTATTAGTAGACGAATAAAATTGCAAAGATACAATTTGTTCTTCGATTCGAGAGGAAGAACGTACTCTCCAAAGTCTCCGGCGAAGCCAAGAGCCCAAAACAAAACCTAGATCTCAAAGAGAAAACTCAAATTCAAGATAAGGAGCCAATCCCCCAAAACTCCTAATTATACAAAATAATCATAAAGGACAATAATGGACTTCCTAAAACAGCCTCCCATTCAAAAATTTTCCCTCCCCCATGCGTTTTAGCCGCTGTTTGGGCCCCCCGACACGCGCTCCGCGCGTTCCGTCTGGTTCCGCCCGACGTTGGTTCGTCGGGTGTAGAACCGGACCGGTCCAGCTGGGACCGGTCCAGGCGTAACAGAAAGTTTAATTATTCGAATTTTATAGTTGAAGAGTATCCTCATCATAAAAAGCCATCTTAAATTCCAAGTAAAATATATTTCGAGTTATTTTGCCAATGATGGGCATAATCAAAATAAAATTATAATTATAGGGAACTCCATTCAAATTTAGCTCCCAAATGAAGATATAAAAAATAAAAAAAATGAAGGAAAAGCCAAAGCAATTAACTATAGTAGCTTGTGCTTGTGAGAAAACTCAAACCAGAATATAAAATTGTCAAAGAGGCTAATATCTCTGGGCAATGTTTTGTCTAAAAATTCACTCCTTTTGAAAAGTTGAATTTAGATTACTTGAGTATGAATACAATTTGATGGGTATTTTCAGGGCCTGTAGGGATTGATATTCATCTTTTTTTTTTTTTTTGTATTCCATAAAGAGTGTAAATCATCTACACTCGTGAGTTTGAAAATTGCCATTGTTCTATTTTCCTTTATGTATTTTGTTTTACAGAATATAAATTTAAATAAAAAAATGAGCCCGCTTATATTTATGGCATTTTTAAGGCAACGGACTTGGGTGATGGAGTGATGTAGGCAAAGGGGGGTCAAAACATTTTGTATTATAATTTTGGAGAGCTCTAGTTCCTTTACTAGAATCAGCTTATTAATGTCTAGTAGAGAACCTTTTCAGCTCATAAATTGAGGTTCATTCCCACCTTTTGCTGCCCCTTTGGTTCCCCCACCTAGCTCTCCTTCCCATGGTTGATTCCTCCCCCTTTTATTGCCGGTTCCGATCCCCTAGCTATTGTTCTGGTTCCCTTTGGCTGCTGGTTCCGATTCCCTGGCTGCTGGTTCCGATCCGCTCAACTGTCCCTTCGGTTCCTCCCTTGGTTGCTTGTCCCGTGGCTGCTTTTCCCTGGTTTTTGTGTGGCTGTTTGGGAGTTGTTTTGGAATGAATGCAGGTTTGTTTGGTTGTTGTTCTGGACTGAACTTTTGTCCTTCTATTTCCCATGATTTAATGGGTTTAATTAATGATCTTATGAGTTGTTTGGCTTCCCCTTTTCTCCTATAAATATATGGTGTCTTGTGAATAAAAATGGGATGTTATGATGCAATTTTTGGAGCCATAAACCTGAGGGTTTTTCTTCTTTCTTGGGAAGACTTGCGAGCTTGTTCCACCTCTTCTCCTCTTCTTCTAGGAAAGTTTGCGAGCTTGTCCTCTCTTCGTCTTGGGCTTCTTACCTCTTTCTTCTCTCCGCAAGTTCGACGCCAATTGTGTCTTTCTTCTCGACGGATGAAAAGCAATTTTAGGAGTCTTTTATTTTATAAGTTTGTAAGTGTCATTTTTGTTTAAAGTGGAGTCTTTAAAAGTGGTCTTGTATTTTGTTTAAATAGGAGTCTTTTGAATATTCTAGGAAGTTTTTCTTTTTGCTTGCAAAAATTAGGGACTTTTTTCCTAATTTTTTCTTGCATCATGGAGGCTTATCTTTCTCTTATAGATGTGATATTTCATATCTTTTGGAATTGGGATACAATGTTGCAAAACGATAGAGAATAGATGAATGAATGTGTTGATAGGAGGGGCTCAAAGAGGGAGTGAGAGGAATAACAAGCTAGAAAAGAGGAGAGAAAAGATACTAGTTAGAATCTTTATATTTCATTATTCATTCAATGTGCTTTATAAAACCCTGAGGCACCTTTTATATCAAGTAGGGTTCTTAACAGTTAAAGTACGTCAAATCAGCAATAATAGAAATAATTTATTTATCACATAATTAAAACATTTACAAATGCTAATATAACATGTGACAAAGCTCAATTTGTAAACGAATATGATAACCGAATTTTATTAGATCATGATGACCCAATATCATTTCACATGGGTTAAAAGAAACTCTTCTCTGAAGAGTTGGTAGGTAGTGGTTATTGTGGTGGTGGAGGCAAAATAGTGGCATGGGTGTTGTTAATAATAACAACAATATGAACCTGATCACCTATGAAAGGAACGAGGTGTTTTGGCTAAGGATATTAATCTACATCCTGAGTCAAATCAATGGCCTAAGGTAGAATACCATGATAATAGAACTATACAAAAAGTTTATTATGAAGAAGCAGGCAGTAACATAGGGAATTGATGAGCTTCATATGTAACCTTCGTGGTATCTAATGGGTAGTTTGGACGTTTCTATACGTTATGCCATATATTGCATAAGCACCAATAGGATAATCTAATGGTGATATTTGTGAAATGACAAAGTCAACTGATGATGCATCGAGCAACACTAATTAGGAAATAACTTGTATCTCCATTTGTGGAGTGTGTGAGGCACTAATAGTGGTTGAAGGCTCGCATGATTGAAGTGTGCTGTCGGTCTTAGGTATAAGATCAACTATGCAAACTCTAGTTCAAACCCATCATTTGGCACAGAGTCAAGCTCAACATTAATGTATTATCACACTAAAGCTTACACACTCAAGAGGGTTTGGGACAATGAGTTTGGTGGAGTTGATATTGGAGTACTGGCTATAGAAGCAACTCTAGATTTTTTTATTTCTTTGAGGAACTCATCCATTTTAGCATTAAATATTTATTATAAGTCTTAGGTTGAGTGGAAACTTGATACGATTTAGTAGATAACTAATCAAAGTGCTTTGGCTTTTTATGAGCATCATAATGGAGATGAGGGTGGGCATGGCCTTGATATGATCAATCAAGATAATGATATTATTTAAGATTATAATGATATGATTTAGCATGATTATATCTAGAATGAGAATATGCATGATATGATTAATAATGATCATGATTCAAACCATATAATTTATCTCTTGATATTTTAAAGAGTGGGAATCATAAGTATATTGATAAGAAGAGCAAGATTTATGATATCTCATGTCATGATAATGTTATCAAAAAGTTCTTGATACAAAGCATATGATACATGTATAAAAGGCATTAGCAAGGAGCATGTTTGCTAGCTTGGGTGGTGAGCATTAGACTATATGAGCATGTCAATGAGTGTGGGTATGCGGGACACTCATGATTGACATGGAGGGTGATGCTCGGTGGCAGGGTTAGTCGTGTCAAGGTTTGGTGTGGGCTATGAGTGGATGTCGTACTGTGATGGGCATTGTTTAAATTTGCGCAATATAAGGTGCGGCTTGAGGTCTGCCCTAATACAATTTCAATAAAAAATGTCTCGAGATATGCCTTGAGCTTTTGTTTGGGAGGCGTACCTCACATCATTGGCATGATATGTACGCATCACCCTATTTATATATTTTTTAATTAAAACTTACGTAAATCCTAAACTAAAGTCTCGAAGAAAGCACACCTTCTTGCAATGCTAAGCCACAACAACTTCTTCTCTACTGTCTCAATCTTCAGCCCATTGTCTTTGCTGTCGTAGCCATACTATTTCATCTTGGGAGGCATTGGACTTCATGAGTGATGAGGTAGGGGAGAGCAATTTGTTATGATGATGACTCAAATGAAGATCCCCTTAGTGATGACAATGCAGATAACTTCTAAGTTATTTTCATATTATTTTATCTTTCTTTAGAAATTAAATGCGGATTGGAACTGAGAAAGAAGGAATTTAGAGTTGAACTTGATGATATGTAATATTTTTATGCAATTCCTATATTGTATGTTGTTTTGCTCCTGTGATGTTTGGATTTTAATTCTATTTCACGCAATTTATAAGTTGCCACTTTACGTCTTGTGAATTTTTATTTCATATGTATGTCAATTTGTTACTTCATAGTTCCATATAAAGTTAATATATTATCCTTTAATATATTATTTGCTTATTATACAAAAACCTTTATTTCATTTTACGCAATTTTTGGATTTTGAGGTTTATGTCTCAAAACATCTTGAGGCTTATGTCTTGCCTCACGGACGAAAAATGTCGTAATACCCAATTGCGCAATTTTAGGCTTTGGTGATGGGTAAAGAGGGTCATAGAGTGAGCGACATTTAGGAAGTGCGATGTTGTGCAGGTTACACGAGTACATGTGGAATGACAAATGTTGATGCGCTGGGATTAAGAAGCTTGCAGTATTTGATGCGGGCACAAACAGATGCACTAATGATTGAGGGGTTTGCGTGTAATAACTATAGTGAGAGGTAAAATGGACGAGCAGAAGAAGTGATTTGCTCTAAATACCAATTGATAGATGTTTTATATTGATAGTTAGGGAATAAAAGAATGGGTGAGAGATAGAAGAAGACATAAGTGGAGTGATAGTAGGTGAAATCTTAATATTTCATTTTCATTCATTGTTTCTAATACAACAACCCTAAGACACCTTATATATAAAGTTAGGTCATCTATATTTTTACTAAAAGTATTTCTAACAAAAAATGCAAGATTATATGCATACTTATTACATTTTACTTTGATTTATTTATGCAAAGGTCAATGATCTATATAAAATAATGTGAAATATGCCAGTGAATTTTTTTTAATTGCCTTGTACATGATTTCATTTTGTTTATTTGTGTATGTAGACCTACACAGAGAGTTAAGCATTCTTTATTTTAAATACCATAGCTTATTCAAGTTAAATGATTATTTTTTATGTCCTCATGTTTTATACTTATAAGATCAATGAATTTTATTTAAAAAAATCCTTTGTCAGTAAGAGCTTTTGGTATCATTGACCTTGCTCAATATTTTCCCCATGACTGCTGCTCGGTGAACTCTGTTAAGTTTGAGAATTTTTTTGTCCCTACTAGGTCTAGGCTTGTATATACAGATCAATTATATTGATTTTTATTTTTGGAAACTTATATAGAACTGGTGAACAACGATAATCTCATTTTGTTATAGCTATATAGGTATATATGACGCTTCATTCTCTTAACTCGTATTTCTGCCTTATTATACTATTATTAGGTGAGTTTGTGGCAAGTGGCAGTGATGATGGGAGATTGTTTATTTGGGAAAAGAGAACAGGAAGACTGGTTAAAGTGCTTCTTGGAGATGACGCTGGTACAGAATAAACCCACGCTTAATGCACATTTTTTTTAATCCCTTTATGTATTAAAATGCCCTTTTTCTCTAGTTGTCAATTGTGTCCAGTGCCATCCATTTCATTGCACCATTGCAACTAGTGGAATTGATAATACAATCAAGGTAAATATTGCTACAGGACTCTCCTCTTTTGTTCAATCATCTACTATAAAAGCTAGTGTTTGTTGGACATTATACAGATGTGGAGCCCACATGCTCAAGTTCCGTCGATAGTTGCAGGAGGTGTAGCAGGACCTGATTCAGCTGATGTTCTTAGTATCATGGAAAGTAATCAGCACAAGTTGTTGAATAATCGTGAGGCTTCTTTGTAAGATAACCATTTTTGAGCTTACTAGATTTTTTATTGATGCGTAAGACATAATTTCCACTATTCAGTATGGCATGATGATATTTTTATTATGTTAAATATATGAATTGCAAAGTTACATCTTCCATTCTGCAGGAAAACATTTTTCTGTAATATCTGTATTCGAATATGCTGAGGTTGTTTGTGTACAATGTTTTACGTGTTGTTTCATTTATTGTAAAATTCTGCTCATATCTCTTGAATTGTTTCACACCATTGTTTTCATATCTAGTAATGAAGGGATCATTACTGGGCTTTGGTAATTCTCTAGTTTTAAATGGTACCTGGTGTAAACTTTTTCACTCTCTGGACATTTTCAACCCGTTCTATGAGATAAATTGGTACCTTCTTTTATGTTTTCCATATAGCATGTGTGAACTTTGCTTAGATTGGTGGAAGCTAGTTCTTTACTTTTATTAGTTGATTTTACCTAAAAATATCAATTTTCTTTCAGCAAGCATTCACCATTCTCTTTATTCTTACTCTGATTTACAAAAAAATGTTAAATGTACCCGTATCTGATTTTGACAGGGATGCCACTTATGGTATCATTGGTATCATTTACCAATTTTTTTCTTTAATATATTTTTTCTTGCAGGCCTTTCGAGTTCCTGGAGAGATTTAGGATGCACGAGTTTGCTGAAGGAACTTTACGTCCTTTCGAATGTGCTCAGAGCTGATTTTTGTGTTCAAAGCTCTAGCAACTTTCCATTTTTTTACGAAGGTGCAATAAATGTCTTTTTGGTTATTTTTAATTATGGACTTAGATCTAGATGTGACATGGTTTGTGTTTTATTATTGAATACACGGTTCTATTGATGGATTGAATGATGTGCCAGATTATCTTTTGCTAGTTCACAAAATCTAGAATTGTGTGGTAGCCATCTTCATTTTCATTTCATGATAATTTTGGGGGATAAATGGATGGATATTAGTTATTAGAATAGTTAAATTGAATTGCAAATCAACAAATGCCATTAGTATTATTTCTACCTATTTTATGAAATTTTGATGTAGTGGCATGACGATGGAAGATCTGTCGAAGCCTTTAGTATTAGCATATGAGGGTGAGTTTTGTACCGCATCATGTAGTTGAAAAATATATGGATTTAGAAATGCTAAATGGTTGGCCTCACCTATAAGTCTAAGTTTGTTGTTGAAAGTGGGGTAGCCACTTATATAACCGACCTTATAGTGATGCTTTTTTGATGCACTCCCTTGCAAGTGGTATCATAACTGATGGTTTGGTGGGGATCAAATGCTTCATTCAATTTGCAGCTCCCTTGGCTCTTTCTCGACTTCTATGATGATTGAGCAAGATTCAAGGTTTGGTGAGTACCATGATGCCCCCATATGGCTGAGTTCTTGTTGCATGATTCTCAATGATGTTGAAATGTTTCTATTTGAGGAGAGTGATGGTCAATGTGGGGAACTTCCATATGAGGGAAGATTGTTTGTTTAGTCATAAATTTAATAGTTAAAAAATGATGTTGAAATGTTTTTATTAGAGGCAAGGGAGGTCGGAAGTACCGTAGTCGGCAGGAGACAGTGGTCAGAAAGACCGTTGTCCGACGATGGAGGTCTGAAGGACCGTAGTAGGCGACGGAGGTTGGAAGGACCATAGTTGGCAGGAGATAGTGGTCAGAAAGACCGTTATCTTGTTATGGGGGTTGGAAGGACTGTAGTAGGTGACGGAGGTTGGAAGGACCATAGTCGGCAGGAGATAAGTTTCAGAAAGACCGTTATCTGGAGATGGAGGTCGGAAGGACCGTAGAAGGCGATGGAGGCCAAAAGGACCATAGTTGGCAGGAGATAGCGGTCAAAAAGACCGTTATCTGGCGATGGAGGTCGTAAGGGCCGTAGTAGGCGACGGAGGTCGGAAGGACCGTAGTCGGCAGGAGATAGGGGTCAGAAAGACTATTATCTGGTGATGGAGGTTGGAAGTACCGTAGTTAGCAGGAGACAGGAGTCTGAAAGACCGTAGTCATAAGGCGGTGGTTCGGCGGAAGTCTGGGCGTTATTCGATGGTCTGGCGGAACTCCGACTTCTGTCGATGGTTTGGCGAAAGTTCAGGCCTCAGTCGGTGGTTCGACGGTGTTTTGGTAGAACTATGACGTCAGGCGGTGATCCGGCGGCACTCCGGCGTTAGGCGGTGGTTCGGCGGAAGTCCGGCGTCAAGCGATGGTCTTAACAGAAGTCTAGAGTCAGGCGATGGTTCGGCAAAACTTCTACATCAGGTGGTGGTTTGGAAGAACTCCGGCGTCAGGTGGTGGTCCGATAGAACTCTGGCGTCAGGTGGTGGTCCGACGGAACTCCGACGTTAGGTGATGGTCTAGCAGAAGTTCGGCGTCAGGCGGTGGTCCTAACGGAAGTCCGACGTCAGGCGGTGGTCCGGCGGAACTCCTGCGTTAGGTGGTGTGGTCTGGCAGAACTCCTGCGTCGGGCGGTGATCCGGTAGAACTCCGACGTCAGGTGGTGGTCCTAACGAAAGTCCGGCATAAAGCGTTGGTCCTGACAAAAGTTTGGCGTCATGTAGTGGTCCGGCAGAACTCCTGCGTTAGGTGGTGGTCCGGCAGAACTCCGACGTTGGGTGGTGGTCCGGCAGAACTCTAGCGTCATGTGGTGGTCCGGCAGAACTCCGACGTCGGGTGGTGGTCCGGCGGAACTGCAGGCAATGGTCGAGGAGGAGCTAAGGGGCAAGAGCGATCTTCGATCTCTCTCTTGCTCTTTTACTTGGAGTCCCCTCTCAGGAGAAGTGAGGGGTCTATTTATAGATTTCCTAGAGTGTCATAACCCGTAAATAGGAGGAAGATCAAGGGTAAATGGGGAGTGGCTTGGATGGATGGCCGATGTTGAATCCCTTGATCGTGGACAATTCGCTAGATATTGAAGGTCTTAATGATGTCGGAATTCAGTGATCTTAGGCTCATTGGATTCGTCTCGTCGAGCCGCTCGATTCGACTATAAGCATGTCGCATTTGGAAACCGTTTGGAAATCCAAATTGTTGTTTGAACCTTCCAACGCCGCTTCGGGTCTTTGATTTGGATCCATTTGGGCTCGGATTGAGTCGAATTTGGTGTCGTTGGGTTCGTATTTCCAAGACGTTCAGTTCAACTGTATGTTTGCTGAAATTGGAGTTTGGATGGTCCTGATTTTAATTTTGGAAGTTTCTAGCTTGAGTTTGCCTTGATATTTCTGTCCGATCAAGATAATTTTTTGATAATGTATCAACTTTCATATTTGAAAATTAGCTTTATTAGTAAAATGTGGTGAGAAGTCCTTTGGTCGCCATCCATTTTTAGTTCTCTAATTCCTTTTCGATATTTCTATCCCAGAACTGCTAAAACTTGTGAAGACAATCCTTCCCATTTCCGCTGTACCTCCTTTCTCACCAGTCTAAGGCTAAGACTTCATTCCATTTATTTTCTGAATGGTGAATGCATGAAATTTAAGCACTCCATTACTTCTTTGCTTCTGTTTGGAGTTTTAGGCTTCGTTTGGTATAGCTTTTTTATTGCTTTCTAAAACAGCTTTCTAGCATAAAAAATTTTATACTGAAAAGCTGTTTTAGAAAGCAATACGAAAGCTGTCCCAAATGAAGCCTTAGATAAATTTGAAGATACACTTCTTATTTTCTATATAGTTTCACTTGATCAATGCTTTTCATTTAATAACTCTTGAATTGTACTATTTGATATCACATAATCTGCATCTTTTTCACTCTGAGGAAGAACACATTCATGAATTTTACCAGTAAAGTAATTTATCCGTTATTTATTCGAGCTTCTGTTTCTCCATTTATGAAAAGCGGGCTTGCATTGAAGGACTGAGGGAGGCTATTACCCAAAATTAGTCATCGGTTGTGCTCTGTTTTCTGGAGGATTTCACTGTGATGGTTATTTATTCCTTCTACAATTCCTGATTGCAGTTGAGGACAAAAAGATCGAAAAACTTGGCTGAAGGCTTTATAATTTTGGGCAAGCGAGCTGATTTGATTGGCTTTGTTTATAACTATTGCACCTCGTTAGTAGTCTTTGAGGTTTGATGTAAATAATGTGTGTAAACTGTTCTTAGTGTTTTTAAGGCTCTGTATTCAAATATTTCAATCTCTTGTAAATATATTGGATGGGCAAAGAAAAATGATTCGAGCCGTTGAAACTCTGCCTAAATAATGTTCATTATTACAAGTGCTGCCCCTCAGAATTGACTGTATTCGGTTAATGCAGCGAAGTCCAAAAGCATGTAAAGAGCTACTGTGAAAAGCGGAGGCATTGAGTTGTCAAAGAAAGGGGTGGTTGGAATCTTTTTTATATATATTTTATTTTTTAATTAATTCTAGGGAAAAAATAGGCATAATATTTGTTTATAAAGCCCTTTGATTATAATGTAAATATAAAGTTTTAAGTAAATGTAAAGTAAGAGTATTAGGTTTTATGGGGGATATTTTTTGACCGCTTTGATACAGTTTTTATTTGGCAAGTATTTTTCATCGCTTTTAATAATTTTCTTAGCTAGGAAGTTGTTTTATACAATTGTTTTTAAAAAAGCTGCTTTCTTTACTGTAGTTTTATAATCACTTATAAAAATTGGAGCCCTGGAGGACTATAAAAATGCTTCTTGGCATTCAAGTGGGAAAAGAAAAATAAAGGGTATGTGAAGTGCTTTTGTTTGAATATTAAGGCTTCGTTTGGGACGGCTGTCTCACTGCTTCTTAAAGCAGTTTTCTAGTACAATAAATTTAAATTTTGTACTAGAAAGCTGTTTTAAGAAGCAGTAAAAAAAGCCACCCCAAACGAAGCCTAGGGCTTCATTTAGGACGGCTTTCTTACTGCTTCTTAAAATAATTTTTTAGTTAAAAAATTAAAAATTTTATATTAGAAAGCTGTTTTAAAACACAGTAAAAAAGTCCTCTCAATGTTTAGGAGCCTAAGGCTTTGTATGAGGCGGCTTTTTGAAGTGGTTTTTTAATATAATAATTTTTAGTTTAAAAAATTTTTGTGCAAGAAAATTATTTTAAAAAATAGTAAAAAATTTATCACAATTGAAGCTTAATATTTTATTAGGATGGTTTTTTATTGCAATTTTAAGAAGCATTATGAAAGTCATCACAATGAAGCCAAAAACTTCAAATGGGATGGTTTTTTATTGTTGTTTTTAAAAAAAATTTTATAAGAAATTTACTGTTTTAAAGAGTTTTTTGTATTAGAAATTTTTTTTACTAGAAATTTTTTGTTTTTAAGAATTCTACTGTAGAAATTAGTAAAAAAATTGGTTCAAATAAAATCTAAATCTCTATTGAAGAGTATTTTTATTGAGTGTTATTTTAGAAAAATAATATATCATCTTAAAGTATCTTTTAACATTCATCTTAAATTTTAAATGATTATATAAGCTGAAAGTATTTTTTTAACACTTTGCTTTAAATTAATGATGATTGATAATAACTTCACTCTTTCTATGAATTTTCATCTAAAAAAAGTAGAATGAATTTAGATACATAATTTTATTTTTGTATTTATCAATTAATATAGTTTTTTTATGAGATGAAAATTATATTTGAGTTGAGTTTTATTGATTTTTATGATGATTTGATTATTATTAATTATACTGAAAATGCAAAAGAAGATTGAGGCTTCGTTTGGGACGGCTTTTTTATTGCTTTCTAAAATGGAGTTTTAGTACAAAAATAAAAAAATTTGTACTAAAACTCCGTTTTAGAAAGCAATAAAAAAGCCGTCCCAAACGAAGCCTGAGCAGTAAATGGATTTCCTCTTAAATGAGTTATAATTTTATTATTATGCTTTTAATTTTTAAGCAAAGCTAGTGCATCTCATTAGAAATACAAACATGGAATGTATGCCCCTCTAAATGTTAATATTTTCAATGGATACCCTTAGTTTATCAGGCAATTATTTTGGTCCATCAGATCAAAAGAATTAGTAATTTGTAAATCTTAAGAAGAAATCTTATGTTATAAATTATATAGAAATTTAAAATTTATTTAGACATTAATGTATTATAAACTTTATATATATATATATATATAAAGCAAATTCAGCACTCACGACCTTATCTTGATACAATTATTTTTTAATATTAAAATAAAATATTTTAATTTTTATTTGAAATAATAATAAAATTTTATTTTAAATATAAAACTATTTTTTAAAAAAAAATTAGCACTCCTTAAAAGAGAAATTATGACTCATTTATGTCATCTTTTTAATTGATTTATAAAACAGCTTTATAGTAAACAACAATTAATTTAAATAATTATTATTCTAAAAAACAGTTTTAAAATGCATTAAGAAAGTCGCCTCAAATGCAGACTAAAGTTAAGATATTTTAAAAATTTTGAGATAGATATCAATTCTTATGTCACATTCTAATTAAAATAAAATTAAAGAAATAATAATAATAATAATAATAATAAAATTAAAGTTTTTTTTTTTGATAAATTTTAATTAGAATTTTCTGAGCCAATTCTTCTCCCGCTCTATATTGATTTGATCCTTATCTTCGCCATCAATTTCACTTTAGATGATCGTGATGTGATTGAATCAACCATTTTTTTTTTTTTGCAAGATCAATCTCTTTTTAATAAATTGAACCCCCATACATAATAAAATGCAAGACTGACATGAATAATTATGCAATGCATGCAATTATAATTATAAATATAAAGTTACACTCTCTTAATAAATTGATAGAGATATATAATGAATAGTTGTAGGCTACTAATTATTGCATGCCCTAATAATTGTAAAAAAAAAATTATTGAATGAGTGATTATTAGGTAGTTAATATGTTCTACTCACTCATTAAAGTGTAGGGGTGTAAATGAGTCAAGCAGTCAAGAAGAACTCGAGTCACAGTTGATTTGAGCTTAAGCTTGAGCTTGAGCTTTATTCTACGAGTTCCAGTCGGGTCATGAGCTTGCTCTTTTATTATGAAAAAGAGAAAATAATTATGATTAAGTCATTATTATAGTAAAATAATAAGAAGAATGAGAAATTACTTGAAGAATATTGACAAAGAATCCCTTCATATAAGAAATTAAAAAATTAATTTCAAATATTTTTTATAATGTTATACTTAAAATTTTAAACACTAACATATATACTTTAAGTGCATTTAATATTTATATATTTTAAGCACTCCAACTCATGCGCTAATGAGTCATGTCAAGGTTGCCTCAAATTTGATTTGTTAAGTCATCAACCGTTTATCGAGTCAAGCTCGAGCCAGCTTACGATTTAACTTTGCTAACTTATCTCGTTATTATATATTTAATATGCTCAACAGGTCTTAAGTAGAGAGAGAGAGAGAGAGTATGAAAGTGAGAATATTATTATCACTTAGATTACTCTTTATATAAGATCCCCAACTTTATTAAAAAAAACTATAGCATTACTCATAATGATACTTACAGAGGGTCCAAATCGTATTGTAAATATCACCAAATCCTTTTCCCATGAAGTTTTTTTTATTTTTATTTTTTTAATTGAATTGTTCTAATTAGTTTGCCTTTTTTAAGGCTTTTTTTTTTCTTTTTGTAGTTTTTATAAATTGTTTTGTTTTTCTTACAAAATTATTGTAATTTTTCTTCTAAGCATTTTATTTTCAATGAAATTGGTCATAATTTTTCCTAATTTTTTTTAAAAAAAAAGTATTCCATTCTTGCCCAAGTCAATCACGCTTGAATTGCCAAATTGCTCAATTCCGCCATTAGCTATCCAGAGTAATTTTTCCATGCATACCCTTTCCCTTTGCTTCAACGTCTGTGAGGTCAGTTCAGCAGACCCTCTTTTCCTCCCATAAGAGAACAAATTTTCATTAATATAATATATTTTCTCAAGAGACTTTTTAGAGAGAGTAAGTGAAGTGTAAATTATGAGGGAAGTTGCTAAAAAGATTTGGTGCAGAGTTGAAGAAAACCTCAAATATTTTGATGCAGTGCGTTAATATTGTGGAAATCGTCAAATAATTTGATATTGGCACTGATTGCAAGTGGGTGAAAACCTCAAAACTACTATTATAGTTCTCACAGATCGAGAAAGAGAGCAGAGAGCAGAGAGCAGGAGAGAGAAATATTCTCTCCCCTCGTCTCTCTCTATCTTCTCTTCTCTCTTTTGATCTCTCTTCCATCTCACTCTCCTTCGATCTCTTGAGATCCTATCTCTTTCTTATCATGTCTCTCTCTCTCTTCACGTTTCTCCCCCCATTTATCACTCTCATACACACCCTCCTGTCTTTCTCTTTGTGGGAACTGCATCAATTATTTTGGTGTTTCCCCTGTTGTTTGAATAATGCTTACGACAAATAATTGGCAATTTCCGCAATATGAACACGCCGTGCCACAATTTTTTAACATTTTCTTCAAAAAAAAAAAGTATGCGCTAAATTCTTTAGCGACTTCACTCTTTCGAAATAGGCTCCTCAAAAAAAGTTCTGTTGTGAAGCTTAACATAATGTATTTGCATGTATTTTCACTCAATTTATTTTAAAAAATAATACTGAAATATAAATAAAAAAAAGGAAGAGGCGCACAATTTTCTTCAGAAATTGTGGCTTGCTTGATTTTATTTTTGTCTTTTATTAATAAAAAAGGCCGGAGATTAAAGGGGTAAAAAAATGTAATTATGCCAACTTAGGCTATACTTTTAATAAAATTTATTAATGTTATTTATGATGTATTTATAACAGCTCTTTTCATAGTCTTAATTTTTTAAATTTTCAAAATTTTATGCAAAACAATTCTACTAACTATAATGGTTATAATAAATCTACTCATTTAAAAAAAAATTTATTATCTCAAAATAATTTTTAAAAACTTTCATTCTTACCCTAATTTTACATAGCCGTCACCATTTTTTCACAAACTAATCTGATAAAATATGATTATTGTAAAAAAAAAAAAATCCTACCAAAAATTTTCTCACAAATTTTAAAATATCATAAAATGTTTATAAAAAAAAATTATTATTAACAATTAATTTTAGACAGCAATCATGAAAGGACCATTTTTTCATGTCTCTTAAATTATAATAATTTCATTTTTTTAATAACAACTGTCTAATATTATTTTCCAAAGTGAAATACTATAAATAGTGGTATTTCTCTAAATACACGAATTACTCGCACTTCTCTTCCTTCTCTTCCTCTTCCTCTCCTCCTCTTCATCTCTTCCTCCCTATAGAGGAGGGAAGAGAAAAAGTGAAAGAGAGAGAGAGAGAGAGAGAGAGAGTGTGTGTGTGTGAGAAAAATATCATGGCTAGCAAACTCGCCGGAGCCTCGCCGACGCCGGCAACATCATCTCCTCCTCGGCCGCCGGCAGTCTGTTGCATGTGCGGCGATCACGGTCTTGCCCGTGAGCTCTTCCGGTGCAGAGTCTGCTTCTTCCGGTCTCAGCACAAGTATATTTCGCTTACCTAAGCGCCCTTCAACCCATCAATCTCTTCAGTCTCTCTTGATTTTTATTTGATCAATTAGCCCTAATGATAAGATTAATTGCCAGAGATATAAACAAAAAATTAAAAAAAGAATCTTTATGACTAAAAAAACAATCATTAAAATTACATAGAAATGATAATTTTACCTTCTAGCAATCCTTTCATTAGAGTTTCAAAACTTTTAGTGAGGAGCTCGATTTTCATAATAAATTTATTCTGGAGCTTCTCTGAACAAAATCTTTCAGAAACTTCTAACAGAATACCTTTTTCTGATTATAAAATTAGAAAAAAAAAATTCTTTGCTTGAGCATCGTGTAATCAATAATATTATCAATCAAATAGTTTTTTTTTGCACCATTGCAGAAAATCACAGAAAACAAGTAGATGACATTATTTAAAAGAATTATTATTGTTGAAAACACAAAATTCATGAAAAAAAAAAAAAAATACAAACCAACCAAAATTGCCAAAATTACAGCTTCAGATCGATCAACGCCAATTTAATTATTTTCCCTGCGATCGTCAAACAGATACTGTAGCAATCTCTACCCCAAAGCACGCTCTTATCAAACTTGCAACTGGTGTTTAAGGGAAGATATAAGAAGCAGTAAGCTCTCTTTGGAAGCAGAACTGTCCATCACCGGCAATAATATCTCAGCACTACTTTTGACGCCGGTTGCCCAAAGAAGCAGTGGCTGCGGAAACTTCACCGCCGGCGGAGGACTAAAGCTCACCCAGCGGTCTTTTACTCCGTTGCTCAGTAAGCCGGCGAAGAAGCAAAGATTAATGCCGGCGGAGCGGCCGCAAAGCAGTGGGAATAGGAAGGGGAGGCAGCTGTTCAGAGGTAGGGTTAGGAGGTATAAACTTCTGGAAGAGGTCATTTGTTAAAGATAAGAGGGTATTATTGGAAATGGAAAAACAAATGTGAAGTAAAAAGAGGAAGAAAAAGAAAGGCTAATATATATTTAGTTAGTACTTATTTTTAATTTCTTAATTAATTAGTCCTTTCTCATGATTATTACATTTCAATTTTATAATAAAGCTTAAATTATTTTAATTGATTTTTAGTGTATTTTATTTTGGGATTGATGTTGTGCATTGGTCCCTATGGTGATTGATTGAGGGCTTTGGCTTTATTAAAGAGATCTTAGGCTTTATGATTTTTATTTTTCTAATTTTTTTTAGGTTGATGATTAAGATTTATATGGGTGTATTGTATTTTGGCACTTAAATTTACAAAAAAAAATAATACATTTGTATTTTTTTCAGGACTTTATGATTGTTTATTGGGTTACATTTTTTATAAAAAAATTAATTGGAAGATATAACTTGAAAATTATCTTATGATGAAGTTGTAATTACAAAAAGAAATATTATTTATTTATTTTGGGATACAAAAGGTTACATTTCTTATAAAGAATGATGAGAAGGTGTAATTATAAAAAAAAAGAATAGAAATTATAAAAAATGTTGAGTATGATAAAATTAAGAATTTTAAAATAAGGAAGTGATAAAATAAAAAAGAATTAATTAAAAATTAGTTGGAGTAAATACTATGAAAGATATCTAAAGGATTGTGATAATAAATTCAAATATTTTGAGCATATAATACTAAATCGTAAAATGTACAAAAAAAAAAAAGAAGTAAAACTAATGCAAAAACTCAACATATGTTGAACAAAGATGACAAGTTTGTACTAAAACATGAAAATATTTGCTTATAATAGAATTTTTATCTCATCCATTACTTATCAAGAAGGAATAAGAATGAGGATGCATAAAGAAGATTCAAAGTTGGGATAAGACTAAAGGTGATGTTGATGAGAAGAGAATAATTTTCCTTGGAATTATTTTCTTGTGCAATAGAAGCTCATAAGAAATGATCTCAATAGGATTAGATGAGTTGGGGAGAAGAGTACTTTAACATTCACAAATTAAATTTAGGTTTCGCTTAGGACATCTTTCTTAATGTTTTTTAAAACAGTTTTCTAGAACAAAATTTTTAGTTCAAAAAAATTTTGTACTAAGAACTAGTTTAGAAAGAAGTAAAAAAGCTAAAAAAGGGTATGGAGCTTAATTTTTGTAGTATAGATATAGCAATGGGATTTGCCATTGAGTGATCAAGTTACTAAAAAGAGCACACATTTTAAATATCTCGGGTCTATTGTCCAAAGCAATTGAAATAGATTGGGATATTATTAGTATAACTCAAATTGAATGATTGAAATGGAGGAATGCATCAGGCCTATTGTGTGATAGAGAACTACCCCTAAAACTTAGGGAAAACTTTATAGGATGATGGTTAGACCTGCAATGCTTTATAGCATAAATATTGAAGATTAAAAGAAAATAATAAAATTAAGTTAAGTGTTGCAAAGATAAGGATGCTTAGGTGGATGAGTGGCTTTACACTTAGAGATAGGATTCAAAACGAGTATATACATGAAAGGTTGGAGTGTGCTCCAGTGGCTCGGATGTTTGGGACATAAAAAACGTCAACCTTTCAATGACCCTGTTAGAAGAGTAGATCTGTAGATGTATTATATCCGGCCTATGTTAAAAAAGATGAAAGAAAATCTAAAAATACTTGGTCATAAGTATTAAAAAAGACCTTTTTTTATTAGATTGAAATGAGAATTTGACTCTTAATAGGACACAACGAAGAGAAATTATTTATATAACTAATCCCACGGAGTGAGAGGGATAAAAAGATTATTGTTGTTATTGTTGTTAACTAGCAAGTTAATTACATGCATGGTTCCTTGCTATTAGAAATATTGCCTAATAATTAACTTATTATCAATTTAAGAGTGTGATTTGGTTCGAATGCTTTTTTTTCTAAGTTGATAAAATCCTAGATTGTATTTAATTGCAAATAATTTAATGGGATCTAATAAAAAAATTTCCAGCTCTATTTTGTGCTAAATTTATTTTTCTTGTGTCTAAATTCTTCCATGTAGAAATTTGAAAACAATACTTATTATTCTACATTTTATATAGAATTATCATGTGGTTTCATTGCTACATCAACCATGATTGCTTTTGCATTCAAGTTAAGAGCTAACTATGAAAGATGTCAAAACATGTGAAACAGATTACATAGCGCAAAAATGCAAAAATCAAGGTGACAACGATAAATCTAAAAATCTAGTAGATAAACATTCTTGCGTTATAATAAGGTCAATCAAAATCTCTATCCAAATTCTTCAGATGAATTAACTGATGTAAAAACATGATAAGCACTAATCATATTTGTCTCTACATACAAGGCCACAAAGCATACTCTTTTTAATGAGCCATAAATCCTACTTGCAGTTTTCAACAAGAATCTAGTGCATTTGTTAATATTAGTATTCGTCATCATTTTAATGATGCAACACTAATATTGAATCAACGCACCATCAAACCACTTGTGAAGTTTCTAAAGGTGAAGTTTATTTTTTATTTCTTTTTCATCAATGCTTCTAACAGGATATAGGAATGCTATAAATAATCAAACAAGATGGGGATATCTTCTCCATACAAGAGATTCCATGATTCTTCTAATGGAATGCATTATGGGTCCTTGTCATTCTGAAGGATTACACCACAATAATTCTCTAGAAGAGAGTTATTCCCACCTTGAGGTGAATAACGTGTGTCAATAACATGATATGACCAACAAGAGTAACCCACACAATAAATGAGTAGATGCAAACCGAATCATATTTTTAAGGCCCTTTATCAGTTATGACCGAATTTAGATTTTTTTTTTTGTTTTAAATGTCGTAAGGATTTTGTTTTCAAGGATTAGATCCAAACCTCCTTTGGTGGCAAGGGACCATGTCACAAGGACCATTAATTAGCATTGCATTTCCTATATATATAGTAAATTATGTATGGGATTTCATTATAGATTTAGACTATTGATGTTACAAGGAATTCAATGAAGAACTCATACAACCAACCACTGGGTTCGCTTCCTAGTTTTCTTGCCTTGTGGAATCCGTTGTCTTGAGAAATTGACATCAAAAGTTTGAGAATTCATATGGTATAAGGTTTTTTTTTTTCCTATTTCCATATGATTTTCACTATTTTTTTGTGGACCCTGCAGCACAAACCCTCATACACAAGTACAAAACATAAGTACAGCTCATATCTTTTTAGTTAACAGATAATATTCTAAGACGTTTGTTAAGTGAAAACAAAATAAAATAAAATAAAAGCTTGTACAAGGTGCACCTTGCTGCCCGAGAAAACTGGCTTGTTTTATGTCTGTACCAACGTTACAGTGGCCAACATATCTTTGTTTCATATCAATAGCAGCTTCAGGCTGCACATTTTAAAATAAGTATACCATGATAAATAGTAGTTGGAAAATAGGCTAATAATAATGAATTTGATAACAATGATATAATGAAAAATGGAAAACATTATAAAAGAAAAACAACAATAGAAATACAAAATACATATATACAGAAGCATGTTACACAAGAAGCCCTCTAGCCTGCATTCAAACCTGTAGCTATTAATCTCAGAGGCAACACTAAGATGTCACCAGATCAGATTTTCATATAATTTTATAGCAGCATATAAAATGAAGTTTTATATTAATTGGTAAAGAAAAATTTTAATATCAATATTTAAAAATAAAAGGAGATGTTCAAGATTTTGCTAACTATAGAGGAATCAAACTTGTAGGCCATACAATGAAAACTATGAGAGAGAGAGAGAGTAATAGAACATAAGCTTAAGAAATTGCATCCATTTTGGAAAACAAATTTGATTTCATGCCAAGTAGATCAACTATAAAGCAAATTTTGTATCAAAACAATTAATGAAAAAATATACAAAGCATAGAAAAGATATTCAAATGATATTAAGCGATCTTGAGAACATAGAAGCTCAGGTACCACAAGAACAAATTTTGAGTGCATTAATGCAAAACCGTGTGTAAAATGTATTAAGTTATTGTATGACTGAGCACCGACTAACATTAGAAGTTGTAAAAATAGTTTTCAATTATAATGGGCTTTCATGAATTATCAACATGGAATCCATAACATTTTATATTAGTTATGGATATTCTTTAAAAGAATTAAAATTTAGATGCTTTGAAATATATATATATATATGATGCAGGACTACGAAAATGAGATGCTCTTTAACTCATATGGATTTGCACAATTTATTATTTATGATTAGAATAATTCTAGAACAAAACTACTAGCGAATTCAAACAATGCGTCAAAACAATTATGGTTTTCCGCTTAGGCTAAATACATGGTGAGAGCTTTGAAAACTTCCAAAAGAAATAGAAAAACAACACAACGATTATGTAGCTTTCAAATTAATCCCTAGTCTAACAATGAGAGTTAGAGAACATAGAGGTGCACTCAAATCCTACGATTACTAAGCTTAAGGAAGAGCAATGCGGAGGAGTGCGTTGTGACTGCAATCAAATAAGGAGGAGTTAGATTAAAAGGGATAAGATGTAGTAGGGAGAGAGACCTTTTGTCATAGTGGGGTAGTGGAGATCTCGAAGTGTTCGTCGATTGCTTCCACCAAAGTATCAAGGATCCCCTCCAAGTAGTCTTCAACGGTGTGGTCAATCTTCGGATTCACGTAGAAGAAAGTTGATCATAGGATGTCGGTGAAGCCGTCGTCGTCCCAAGTTATTCCATACTCAGTCTCCAGATCCGCCATTCATGGATGATTGAAGATAGAATCTTCTTAGCAGTTGATGCTCCTCTTGATTGGTGGCCAGGAGAAAGAAGTTTCTCTTGCAAAGGGAGAGGAAAGAAACTCCAAGTCTCTTTTCCAAAAATCTGAAAACAAGTTCAGGTTTTGCTCCAAAAATCTGAGAGAAATTTCAGATTTTGAAATTGGAGTAGGGAATTGGAAAGAGAGAACTCAAGGCATCAAATCACTTGGAATAAAATAGAGGGAGAGAAATGATTGGAGAGAGAGGAAGGCGGTTTGGAAAGAGAGAGGGGGCCGGCGGTGCAAGGGGATGGGAGAGGGGATTTATTTCCTAAGTTAACTACTTGAGTTTAGGAAATAAATTAGCAAATTGAGGCTTAGGAAAATTCGGCCAGCAAAGATCAAGGGAATTTGAAATAGTTTCCTAGAGCAAAGTTGGAGGTTTAGGAAATAATTCCTAATCCAAGCAAGGGGGGGCCGGCGGCATTAAGGAGAGAAGGGAGGAGATTTGGGGAGTTAATGAAGCTTCCTAATTTAAATTCATGAGATAGGAAAGTTTTAATCAAATCCTCTCTCAATCAAAATTTAAATAGGAGTGCATTAAAGAACTTTCCTAAAATAGAATTAGTAAATTAGGAAATTTTTTGAATTTCAAATCAATTGAATTTGAATTTCAAATTCATCAAAATTTGACCCAACCTAAATTAGAAAACTTCTAGGAGATGATGAAGTGGAGGTGGCCGGCGGCTTTAGGGGGGTTGGGTGGAGATTTGGCCATGGGGGTTAGGAGGTAGGGGAGGGAGTTTGGCTAGGTGGAGGAAAAGAACAAAAAAAAAAAAAAAAAAAAAAAAAAAAAAAAAAAAAATCGGT